>JARQOC010000008.1:113800784-113818295 GCA_033576535.1 Allobates femoralis | reverse complement strand
GAAGGGAGGGAATGATGATCTGGGGCACATAGGAGCCCAACATTGTGCTATCACCATGCTCAATATCAGACATAATGTACCTGGTATATACTGACAGGGAGGAAGGGAAGGGGAGGGAGAGTAATACAAAGAAACCCATCCCCTCAGTGATGTTGTGCTGCACCTATGCTAATGTGCTGCACAGTTTTCCTGCTGTTTGATAACAGTTCTCTCTGCTATCATACATGTAATCATTGAAGTAAAGGAATGATAGCACTCAGTATCCCAGAGCTTGTAAGGCACTGGCTTCACTTTATAGCCCCAAAAAACCCTGCTGGTTGGTTCCCTTTAAAGGAACACAATCAGGTCATTTTTCATTATGATACTAATATTACCCACGAATAGTACCTGGGCAGACCTTTTAAAAACATGTAAAATCAGTATTGTACCATTTGTAGTTTCCATGCTATAAGCATTGTCAGACCCTGCAGGGAGCGCCTGGATTAGTGCTCTCTATTATAAGAAAACAGGAATAGTCCGGCTGCTGTATAAACGGTCATGTAATTATGCACTCCCTCTCAGCAGCTCTTTCTTCCCTATGCCCTCAGTGCAGTGTAGTTTCAGTTCTCATAGGAGCTTCTCTTCTGATTAGGACAAGGAGGGAAAGAGCTATTGCAGATCTGCCTTATCTAGACTCCATTTGTTTATCTAAGGAATCCCTGCTGAGACAGTTTCTATGTTGTGTTTGACCTCTGCAAACACAGAGCAGAGAAGAGAATACAGCCCCCATCCACATTGATGTCGTGTGCAGTAATGTGGTGTGAATATGTGACATGCATATTCATCTTATGAGGAGGGGACAGCAAAGAACTAAGTGGATTATTCACTGTGAGTGACAGATGCAATGAGAAGTTTACAGAAGATAGGAGGGAAATATCAATAAAAGAAATACATAAATAGAGAGAGCTTAGAGTGATGAATTAGAAAATGATAACAGTTACATATGGATTTTTGACCTGACAGTTTTCCTTTAATCAAATCATTTTGCAAGCTGCTTTAGTTTTAAAGGGAACCAACCACCCCCAATGACCCCCCCGGACTATTAATATCGGTCCCTACACACAGCACATACATGTGCTGCAATGATTTTTGCTAAAAAAACTGTTTTGTAAAACTTAAGATAATGCTTTTGAAAGTTTAAACCGAAGGGACGGGTGGGCGTTACTTATCTGTGGCAAAAGCCGAGTAGCAGCTGCCACTCATCCTCCTGTGTCCCGCAGTAGCAGTTATGGCCAGCCCTTTGTTAAGCGTCACAGCCTGGTGCACGGGCTCGCATGCCCGTGCACACATCATCATCTACAGCCGGGTTGCGAGCGCGCGCTCTGACTTCCACAGCCGAGCGCAGGAAGTCAGAGCGCGCGCTCGCAACCCGGCTGTAGATGATGACGTGTGCACGGGCATGACATCCCGGTGCACCAGCCTGGGATGCTTAACAAAGGGCTGGCCATAACTGCTACTGCGGGACACAGGAGGATGAGTGGCAGCTGCTACTCGGCTTTTGCCACAGATAAGTAACGCCCACCCGTCCCTTCGGTTTAAACTTTCAAAAGCATTATCTTAAGTTTTACAAAACAGTTTTTTTAGCAAAAATCATTGCAGCACATGTATGTGCTGTGTGTAGGGACCGATATTAATAGTCCGGGGGGGTCATTGGGGGTGGTTGGTTCCCTTTAAATGCTTAAGGCTACATTCACACATTGCGTATTTTGTTGCGCTTTTTGCCGCGATTTTCGGCTGCGCATAAAAGCGCCACAAAATATGCAGGTGCTTTCACACACTGCGCTTTCTTTACCCCAGAAAGCGCAGGTGATGTCACAGAGGGGAAGAAGAATCCTGCTTCCTCCTCCCCTGTGACATGTGTGACTGCGCCCATTAGATTTCGCAGTGTATTAATACACAATGCGAAACAAAGCAAGAACAAAGCCAAATGTATGTAAAATAAAAAAGAATGAATACTTACCTCTCCGACGCCTTTTCCCGGTGTCCGGTGTCGAGGCCAGGAGATGTGTGTCCTACAAGAGCCTGCCGTGATGTCAGTGGGTTATTCCCGGCACTGATTGGCCGCTCGCAGTCATGTGATATGTATCACATGACCGCGAGCAGCCAATCAGCGCCAGGAACGCCCCTCTGACACCACAGCAGGTCCTGGCAGAACACACATCTCCTGGCCTCGCCACCGGGAAAAGGCGTTGGAGAGGCAAGTATGTGATTCTTTGTTATTTTACATACATTTGGCTTTGTTTAATTTAGATTTCGCATTGTATATTAATACACTGCGAAATCTAATAGGCGGTCACAGCTGTCACAGAGGGTAGGAGGAAGCAGGATTCTTCCTCCCCTCTGTGACATCAGATGCAGCAGCGCCCGCCCTTATAGGAAAAAGCGCCGGCGCTGCTGCATAAAGAATTGACAAGTCAATTCTTTTTATGCCGGCGCTTTCTCCCAGAAAGGCGCGGCGCGAAAATACGCGCTGTCTTAACTGCAAAGTGAATTTTACATTCACTTTGCTGTCAGACAATACGCACCTGTGCATTTTTGAAAAGCGCTCGTAAAAAAGCGCTCAAAAATGCACAGTGTGTGAACTGTAGCCTTAGATGTATTAAAAGAATTTAATTAAAAAAATATCCTTTTTGTAAAAGGAACATCCTTGCAATAAAAAGTCAAGAAAAGGGTTATTTCCGAAAAATAAAAATTATTCCCAATTTCCAGGATAAGAGAGATAATAAAGGGAATATGTCAGCAGGCTTTTGCTACCTCATCTGAGTGAAGCAATATAAATCCAATGATCTACCACTATGTCTGCTTTCACATCAGCCATTTTTGAAATTCCTGGCAGATCCGGCAGGTTTGACGCATCTTCCGCGTAACGGAACACTTGCAGCAAGCCCCATTCATTCCCTTTGGGACCTGTTGTCAGGTGCGGCAAGTGCAGTTTTGTGGAATCCGGCACTTGCAGCAGAGCAAAAAAATTGCTGCAGCGGTTTTTTTTGGTCTTCCCGCAGGTGCCGGATCTGGTAAAACCACACTGGCTGCGGCTTACGACAGGTCCCAAAGGGAATAAATGGGGCTTGCTGCAAGTGTTCCATTACGCGGAAGATGCGTCAAACCTGCCGGATCTGCCAGGAATTTCAAATAACGCTGATGTGAAAGCAGACATAGATTACTGGGTGCAGCAGTTCTGAAACAAGAGTTTTTAGATCTAGCAATGCAGCAGATATGAGAGAAAATGTGCCCCTGCCTGAACCAGGATGTGTATACAAAGTCTATAGACAGCTGTTAATCACAGTGGGGTGTACCAGTCCAGGACCACTGCTGTGTCTGAGCAATGATAAGCTGCAAGTGCTAAAAAAAAACATTGGAGGTGAACACCACCACCCTTTGTGATATGGCTGGCTTCACATCACGATTTTGCGGCATCCGTATGTATCAGTTTCAAAATGGATACACACGGATCCGATTTTGCATCCCAACCTGCTACGATTTTGGTGTCCGTGACTAAAATTGGACACCACGGATCAGTGGCAGTCAGTGTGCAGATACCATGGGAGCCTATGGACATTGGATCCGTGTCAACATGGATCCGATGTCGGCTCCGTTGTTATGTACAGAGCACGGCCAGAAGCAGTGCCCAGTACATAACCCTCTGCCTCTCTCTGTTCTCCCTGCTTCTCATTCTGTCCCCTCCCCATGTCCCCTCCCCTCCGGTATATAAAAAATAATAAATCTCCTCCCGGAGGATACTTCACCTGTCTGGTGCCTCCGGGAATGCGACAGTCTCCATCTGGGTGCACAACCTCTCGTGAGGTCACTGAGCCGATCAGCTGACACGTCAGCTGATCGGCTCGATGACGTAATAACAGGTCCTACAGCCAGATGGAGACAGTCGCATTCCCGGAGGCACCGGATAGGTGAAGTATCCTCCGGGAGGAGATTTATTATTTTTTAAATACCGGAGGAAAGAGAACAGGGGAGAGGACAGGGGGGACAGGATAGACAAGCAGGGGGGAGGGGAGATGAAGGAATGAGAAGCAGGGAGACAGTACAGATGCTGGGAGAGCAGGGAGAGATAGAAGGACCACAAGATCCACACGGATCCTGCATAGAACCAGAAACAGATGGCTTTTTGCTATCTGAATGCAGGGATCTGTGTGGATCCGTGGCGGTCCGGGGGATCCTGCAAAAACAAGGATCCCCATGGACAGCACAAGATCGTGATGTACAGCCAACCTTAGGCTGGCTTCACACTGCAGTTTTTTAACCTGATCTGGTTCCATCCAGTTTGTGTGCCAAAACCGAGAGAACCAGGAGAGGAACTTGCAGAGAAGAAGTATCATTGAAAGATTGACATCTGTTCTGAATTTTGGAGACACTCCTGGTTTTGGCACGCAAACTGCTATGGACACTGATCAGGGAAAATCCTGCAGTGTGAAACCACAGAAACATCTCTGAATTCTCTGTGTTTACTCTTACAGCATGCTGTCTTCGGATTACATTAAAAAAAACCTGCTGACAGTTTTCCTTTAAAAATTACTGGGGGGTCTTGGACACATCTTGAATGGAGCAGAGATGTGCATGATCAACACCTAGTCCACTCACTTACCTGCCAGTGAAAGCGCTTGCTCATTTCTGACGGTCTTATGAACTGGAAAGAGAGTGGGAGGTGGAGAACTCACACTCCTGCTCCAGTCAAGGCGGCACTGAACAGAACCCTATACTTGGGATCACACCAAAACAAATGACTTCTCCATCCACAATCTATCAAGATCCATTCACAGACCCAATTAACGTTCGCGCACCATTATTAACAAACATACGAACACCACCAATCCCCATGGATCAGAGACTGTATTCAAATACAGAAATGGAAAGTTAATGGCATTTTTCTAAAAATGTCAACTAGTTTATAACAATTTATCATGGAATAAAACAGATAAATAATATGATAGAAGAAAAAAAGTTATGTATTTATGCAGATTGTGCCTTATGCATTGCTGAAAATGCACAGAAAGGATTGACTGAATACCCACACAAAAAAAAAAGTAGCTAATGGATGACATTTGCTGACAGATATATTGTGAACATGCCCTGAGAAACATCTTTAAAATGTACCTGTCACCAAGTTTTTCCCCTATAACCTGCCGCCACCAACAGTAAGCCCTTATATACAGCATTCTAGAATACTGTATATAAGCCCTGAAGCTGATCAGTATGACATAAAAAAAGACCTTTTATTTTACTGACCTATAGGGCGGTGCAATCCAATGGGCGTCACTGGTCTTGATCCGGTGCTTCCTCTCTATTTGTGATGGCCATTCTCCTTTGTGAGATGATGCGCCCTACATCATCCACACACAGTGTCCTCCATTGTCCTCCTGCTGAGGGTAGAGCAAAGAACTGTAATGTGCAGGGAAAGGTCAAAGAACGCCAGTGTAGTGTGCATCAGCAGGCTTTCTTTGACCTTTACCCGTACCTGTATATTACAGTTCTTTGCTCTACCCTCAACAGGGCAGAGAGAAGTGCACATGCGCAGAAGCATGACAGAGGGCATTGTGTTGATGACATAGGGCGGTCCTCCGCACAAAGTAGGGAAGAAGGACGGCGACAACAAGAAGAGAGGAGGCGCCGAATCAAGACCAGCGACACCCACTGGGTTTTTTTATGTTTTACAGATTGGCCTGGGGACATAAACAGTATTCTTGAGTTTGGAATATAAGAGCTGGTGGTGGTTGCAGTTTACAAAAGTAAAACCTGGTGACAGGTTCACTTTAATTTCACGGAACCACCTGCCCTCCCCGCTCCATCTCCTGGTGAGACGTTTGGGCAAATTCAGAAATGGCGGCTTTGACGCGATGTAAACAGCAAATGCAATGCACTACACATATGTAAGGGAGATCCACATGAAAACCAAACTTCATCTTATGCATAAAAAAAAAAAATAATAAAAGATGTATATTTCTGATGCAGAAATATCACAAATTTCATAATTTCAATATAAGACAAATTAAATGTAGTACATGGGGATTTTTCTAAGGAAACTAAATAGATTTATGTTAGAATCCGCCAAAGATTTTGCATGCAATGAACTTCAATGCCATTAGATATTTAACGTCAGTGACACGGCCACCGACGTATAAGATCACCATACAAGACATACCATAAAGTCATGGGGGTTAATACATGAAGGTTGTGTGTGACCCTTGTACTGGCGGAGGGTTTATTGACCAAACATGACTTTGTCCTTTCATGAATTTCCTTATGAAAAAAGTTGCAGTAAAACACTTTGCCATAAACATTAACCGCAGCCATAGACTTACCCTCCTCACGGATGGATTCTCATAGGAGTTGGAACTGAACCTTTGTATGGATGATGAGGCCATAATGAGGAACCTTTTAAAGAAAAAAAAAGGAAATATTTATGAGGCCAGAAACACATTGTGCACAGAGGGAAGTGGATGGAGATCTGCTAGAGATCCGCTGACAGCCAGGCATCACTTGTGAATGGACAGAGCGGCTATCAAGTGCTGCTGATGCTTTATGCCTCACACAGGACTCACGGCTGGTGTGAATGGAGCTGTATACCTGTCAGTATCACAGAATGGAGAAGAGGACCAGCTGGAGCAGTGAATGCAGAATACTATGCTATCACCTGAGCGGGTGCAGCTAAATAACATCTCCCCACATTGATAGCGCACACAGCGTCACACAAGATGGAGCAGGACGGCAGCCCAGTACTAGAAAGCTCAGGATTGATGCCACCATTAAGTGACAGATAACAGACTGACACATGCCCACACACAGTACTGGCATAGTCACAAATGAAAATATAAAAATGAATAAATTAGAAGTACGGTAGTCAGATAAAAAATTAAACACTGGAGTGATGCTTTATTTCCTTGATGTAGAGGTTCTTTAATCATAAAAACAATAAAAAAAAAAAAAAAAAAAGTCAGAATTGTGCTTTTTTCCCTCGTTTTTTGCCCATTTGGAATGTTTCCGTTTTGCTGAACACTACAAGGTAAAATGAATGGGAGCATTCTAGAGTACAAGCAAAAAAACAAGCTTAGAAAAATGTAAATAAGGCTCTGGCTCTAGGATGAAGGAGAGGAAAAAACAAAAAACACTAAATTGTAAATTGGCCACGCTGCAAAGGGGCTAAATAGCTAGATGTGTAGTATGATGTTCACCTTTGCTTTCAGACAACCCCATTACGGGGGATCTGCCAGCACTGCCTTACTGATAATATCAGAATACATCATACTGGTCCTGTCGTATACCGACGCACCAGCCTGAGAATTTATGCTTTGAAGCTACATGCAAAATTAGTCTGGGAGCGTTATTGGCCCCCCGAGTGCTACAACACGCCCCCTATGGCTCGCAGGTTAAATAGCATGTGGCTTTAAAGCTTGACCCCTCGCTCTGACACATCAGATTATTACAAAACGGGTAACACTTCTATAGCGGTTTTGAGGCCCAAGCAGCCATTCTACTAGTTCCATTTTTGTAAAATGGAATCTGTCACCAGGTGTTTTCCATCCCATATGAGTGCAGCATAATGTAGGGACAGAGACCCCAATTCCAGCGATGTGTCACTTACTGAGCTGCTTGCAGTCATTTTGATAACATCACTGTTTTCTCTGCTGCAGATTCAGCAGCGATTTGAATGTGGAGCTCTAATTCCCTGCCCACATCACTGATTGGCTGTTTTTTTTATACACGGTTATCAGTGGTGGGGGCAGGGCTGGACTAGTAGTCCAAGCAGTCCTCTAATGATAATCTCCATGTGATTAAACAATGATTTTATCAAAACTACACTGAGCAGTCAAGTAAGTGACACATTGCTGGAATCAGAATCTCTGGCTTTACATTGTGCTACTGTCAGATTAGATGGAAAAAAACCTGATGACAGATTCCCTTTAACGCTGCAGACCATAAATTACAGAAGCTGGGCGTAGGTCACCAGCTGCTTGTACATTGGCAAACAAACAAACAAGATTAAAAAAAAAAGAAAATAACCTGAAAAATTGGCATAAGGAAGCATCGTGAAGCATTTGCCACTTACCCACAGCTCAACCTGTTAACCAGCAAATGTCCTGTGATGAGAACTATCCTCACCAACCTTAGTAAGATAGGGTCACGCTTACATCAAAGCCTCCATTAGTTCTGACAATTGTAAGGTGGTGAACGAGCTGTTTTGCTGTAAAGATTATGGTTATCCAAATGGTAACCAGACAAACCCCATTATAGTTACGGTAACTTAAAGGGGATCTATCTGGAGCCATTCTAGATCTGAACTGTCCCTTACAAGGGTTCTAGAAACAGAAAATTGGACCTGAATCTGCTGGTAAAACCCAGCCTATCACTGCCTGATAATGTAAATACATGAAAGCCATACGGGGATGGAGCCATTAAATGTATTCAGAGAATGGAAAACAACAGAACACACAATGTACCATATTTTTCGGACTATAATAAACACTTTTTTCCCAAAACGTTTTGGGGGATATGGAGGTGCGTCTTCTGGTCCAGATGTATGGTACCTGGCTGTGTCTGTGGAGGAGTGGTGGCGATGCAGCGGGTCAACGGAGGCAGTAGCAGAGGCTGTTGGTTGAGCACATGTGCCCGCTGTTTAAGTACTGAACCTGGCACCAAGAGGTGGGTGGGGTCATGGGCGGGGAGGGGAAGTACATATTAAATTTCTTAAACAGCGGCACACACGATCGCCCAACAGCCATAGGCAAACACATGTGCCCACTATTAAATAAAAAGTGGATATTCACTGTTTCCCATAATCATCCCGCAGTGGGGGCTTCAACTATACCAGCAGCGGATAGCGTTTGGGGGCACAGCGCATGAGAGTGATGTCATCACTGTGCACTTGAACACTGTTCAGATGGCAACATGAGAAGAAGATGTCACTTTGCAGGGGAGCAATGGACGGCGAGTACAACAGTCATTCATTTTATGTGTGCACTGGGATGGGGACCACCCCATACACATGGAAGGGACCCAGGATGGGGGACATCACTCTCATAACATTGCAAACAGCAGAGCTCCCTCCCATAGTAGTGCATCATGAACACATTTTTTATTCAAATTATTTTTGGGCGGCACGGTGGCTCAGTGATCAGCACTGCAGCCTTGCAGCGCTGAGGTCCTGGGTTCAATTCCCCCCAAGGACAACATCTCCAAGGAGTTTGTATGTTCTCCCCGTTTTTACGTGGGTTTCCTCCAGGTACTCCAGTTTTCTATGACATTTCAAAGACATACTGATAGGATGTTTAGATTGCGAGCCCCAAGAGGGACAGTGCTGTAAGAAAAAAATGTATGTAAAGAACTATGGAATTAATAGCGCTATATAAATGAATAAATATTATTATTATTTCTCTTCTAAAACCTGGGTGCATCTATCGCCAGCTTCACACCACAGTTTTTTGGGTCCCGGTCTGTCTGGTGTGAACCGGACAGCCCCGGATCCGAATTTGCCCCCCATGCATCCCTATGGTGCCGGATGGCCTTATTTGGCCTCCGGTTTGGGGCTTTTACGGGAGGATCCAGTTTTGTCCGATTTTTGTATTGGACACAAAAACGGAGTCTGCATCATTTTTTGTGTCCGATGCAAAAATCTAACAAAATTGGTTCCGGCGCCCATAGCATGAGAGTCTATGGGCGCAGGATCATCCCAGATACGACAAAAAAAAAAAAATTGGACCGGTTCCCAGACGCCATGGTACTGAAGAGCGGCAGCTGGTAAAAGCTGCCGCACTCATTCAGCACCATGTACAGAGCTCCACGGCTGAAATTTTAGCACCGCGGGCAGCTACCCTGCACCCGTGGTGCTGAAATGTCAGCACTAGACAGCGGCAGGACCGAAGCCGGCAAAAAGCAGCATCAGAGGGTAAATTTGCCCTCCACGTCTGCTTGGCCGGGGCTGTCAGGTTGTGTCCAGTGCATCCTGCAAAACACCGGACACAACCTGACAGCCGAAAACCGTGGTGTGAAGCCGGCCTTATAGCCCAAAAAAACAGTACTTGTTGAGGTCTGTATTTGAGGATGAAGCTCAGCACAGCCACTCGTGTCTAAATCACCGCCCCACACAATCATCTTGACATTGTCACAAGTATGATGTCAAATACTAATATTTCTGTAAGATGGGAAAAAAAAATCCTAAAATAAACTGCTGTGGGCCAATAATGAAGCGCAGTTTATCATTCTAGACAGAGAACAAATAGATATAATTCGATTTCAAGACTCTCGGGGAGCAGGAAAACAAATTTAAGATTCAAAAATTCCCTATGGCAAATTGATAAGAACGAAGCAATGGAGCAGAACAGACGGACAACACAGGCAATAAGGGAGAGAGCCGGCGCAGTATGGGGCAATGCAACACGTGTGACCGGACAGAGGGAATTACAGACGTGTGCGGCGCTCGCCCTGACATACACATGTGCCGCACTTCTCAGAATAAGCCGGACATCAACCATACACAAAATGTGCGGATCATCAAAACTGAACAGGATTATACAGAAAATGGACAGTAAACAAAAAAAAAAAAAAACAGGGGGGGGGGGGAACAGAATAATTTGCTCCAAAGATTCTGCTTTATTATACAGATTGCTTTACTCCTCCATTTCTTTTTGCATAAGATTCATTTTTGTTCTCCTTTTGTGATGCAAAAATAAAATACAAATAAAAGATAACCCTGCGTCTTCCAACAGTCGTGCGACTACTGCAGCCTTCATGCTTTTACTAAAGCCGGAGAGGGCTGGTGATTGGCTGCAGAGGTCATATGATCTTGCTGATATCTGGATACCAACTGAGAACAAATGTCAGAAACCGGAAAAGAGACGCCGGTCTGGGATGTCAGTATACAGGGGGTTATTGTTTGTTTGTAATATTGCACCATGGTTGAGAACAGGTTATTTATTAGTGCATCTAAATTTATGGCAAAAATAAATTAAAATAATGTACATTATGTGCCTTCCATCACATTTAGTAAGTGGAAAGAGGAGTGACCTAGAAATTGCACAATAGCATGTCTAAATTGTGCCAAAATTTGGAACAAAATTATTGTCACAAAGTGAGCAAGTGAGAGGGAGTGAACTCGATCGGATACATCAATATGATCAATCATCAGGAGACACTGAGAAGTATGATGCATTTTACAATTGTCTTGTTTAAGTTCCTGTTCACACAGTGTTTTTATCGCTTATGTTTTTTTTAGTACAGTTTTGTCAAAAATCTGTATGCAAATCCTTATTCCAGCAAAGTCAATGAGTATTGGGAAGTTTTGTGCATGTTGCTTTTTTTCCCTAGCAGATTTGGTGCAGAAATAAATCTACAGTATGTCAATTCTTGATGCAGATTTCCAGCCCAAAATGCATGAAAAACACATGGGAAAAAAAAAAAAAAAATGTCAAACACATTTTGTGTTTTTCCTGCAGATGGTGCAAAATAATTTCTGCAACCAAATCCTCAGCATGCACACATAGCCTAATGGGTGATGGCCAGGATGGAGCGCTCCTAGGAATGCTCATATTCCAATAACCAGCCCATCATATTATCAATCAGCCGTTGAAAGAGCAACCTCCTCTGTAATCAGGAGACACAATCTTTAAGGTTGCTTAATAATTGTTGCTCTTGGTAGCATATCATAAGTGAAAGGCCCTGTTACACATAGCGATATCACTAAAGCCAGCGTCACACACGTCAATGTCGTCAGCAATCTGATCGCTGGCGACATTGACGGATGATTGCTGTTGAGCTGTCACACAGGCAGACTCACCAGCGATCATTGGACCAGCGATATCGTGGAAATGATTTAAATATCGTTTCCACGATGTCTGCAGGCTGGTATCCAGGGTAAACTGTGGGTAACTAGGCAGCACACGCTGCCTAGATACCCGATGTATACCTTGGTTACCAGCCTTCTCCACTCACCGGCTGGTATCCAAGGTACACAGTGGGTAACTAGGGACCCTAGCGATGCTGCGTGTACACCGAGCGACCATCGCCAGGTTTTCGGTCCAGTCCGAAAACCTGGCGACCATCAACCAGCAATTTATCACTGGTTGATGCGCCCTGTCACACGCGTCAATATCGCTGCAGCGTCACGTGCAGCAGCGATATTGACAGCGATATTGACGCGTGTGACAGCCCCTTAACGACATCGCTGCAACGTCACAGGTTTTGTGACGTAGCAGCAACCTCGCCAGTGATATCGCTGTGTTTGACAGTGAGCGGCCACCCGCTGTGAGATCGCTGATCGTTAACGAATGGCCTGGACCATTTTTTGATCGGTGTTCTCCCGCTGGGCATACTGCATCGTGGTGTGCGACAGGGGCAATGACCAGCGATCCCCATTCTGTGGCCAAGAACCTGACAGATCCCAACGACCGTCGGGTGTCGGCGCATCGTTGGCAAGTCTGCCTGTCTGGCATCTCACCAGCAACCACATAGCGATGTTCCAGCAATCCCGGCCAAGTCGGATCGCTGGAACATGGCTATGTGTAACGGGGCCTTTAGGCCTGTTTCACACATGCGTGACACCACGGACGTGTTAGACAAGGCCGTTTGTGGGCGGGGAATGTAGCCATGCGACACAACGTGTGCTTTCCGAGTGCTTTCCGTGGATAGCACACGGACAGACTGTCCTCACATACTCACCTCCCTCCTGCGCCGCTGCTCCTCACTTCCGGTCCACTGTTAGGCTCAATGAAGTGAATATTCATGAGCCTAATGAGCGGCACCGGAAGAGAGAGGAACTGTCAGCGCTGGAGCAAGGTGAATATGAAATTCTTTATTTTTAAGTGGTTACTTTTGTCCGTGGTCCGTGCACACGGATGACATCTGTGTGCATGGACGTTTTTGCCCAAAAGTGGTCCGTCCTTCCGCAAAACAACGGAAATGTCGCCGTGTGGAGGACACAGACAAGCATGTGCTCCACACGGAGACACAGTCCGTGCGGCATTACGGACATGTGAAGGGGGCCATAGGGGATCATGTTACCCCGTATGTCCGTGTCGGAGGCATGTGTGGGCACGGATCGCACACGTGCCGGAGGCACGGACATGTGAATAAGGCCTAAGGCCTCATTCATATGTCAGTGCCTCCGGCACGTGTGCGATCTGTGACGGCTCATGCCTCCGGCATGGACATATGGGGATACATACTTAGGTACCCTAAGGGTACCTTTACACGCTGCAACTTTTCTAGGAATTTCACTGGCAACTTACTGGTTGCAGAGAAATTCCTAGAAAAGTTGCAGCGTGTAAAGGTACCCTTATGGTGCTGTCACACAGCACGATCTGGCCAGCGATGTCGGAAGCGATGCGCGGGTGCCCGCTCGGTTCCGCATTTGCTGGCCAGCTGTCACACAGCATCGCTGCGGCCAGCGACACCGCAGCGATGCGGGCGGTGACATCGCTCGCTGGGCTGGGCTCAGCCCAGCGAGCGATCCGCAGCAACGCTGCGGTATAGGCTTGGTCGCCGCCGACATCGCTCTGGCGATGTCACACGGCGCGATCCAGCCTTATCGCAGGTCGCCGGTTGACAGGTTTATGGTTCTTCCCGTAAACCTGACAACCTGCGACCAGCGATAAAACGCGGTCGCGTCGCTCGTTTACACAGCGCGACGTCGCTAGCGACATCGCTGATACGTCACTTTTTCGGCGATGTCGCTAGCGACGTTGCCAGGTGTGACAGCACCATTAGAGGAGACGAGCTGCTGAGAACAGTGATCTCGTCTGTGCACATGATTGTACTAAGATTGTGATCAGGGACATGAGATCACTCTGATCACTCACCGCACTGGATCACTTCACGTTGCCTGTACTGTCTACTCTCGCCCCATTCTTTAGTTGTACGATTCCCACTATACGGCTGTGACAGGTTCATCCATACATACCTGTCCATAGTAAACACACAAGCTCCATAGCTGCTCAGCGCTCTCTGGCAGATCTCATGCTTTGTCCTATAGGTTTTGAGATCACAATGTGAGATTGAAGATCTAGTATTGTGTACACAGGAGTCAGCTGTATAACTTTCCTGTCAGCCCCATACTGAGTCCAGGCTTACCCCTCTGTAGGTCCTGCACTCACTGTGCGCTTTCTGTAATGTCATTTTCCTGTATGAGGGTTCTCACTTTACAGCACTTTACGGCACTTTATCTCCCCATGTTTATCTCCCCCCACCGTCTACCAGTCTGCACCTTACCGGGGTTACAGGAGGCCGGGGCGCTGCTGCAGGAAGTCGGCGGCGGAGGGGCGCTTCTCGGGTCCGGGGCTGAGGACGGGGTGTCGCGGAGGACAGTGCTGCGGGCCCGGAGGAGCGGGTGTCGCGGAGGCAGCAGTGTCGTGATGCTGCGGGCCCGGGTCTGACAGGAGGGGGTGCGAGTCCGGGCGCTATCGACCTGCCAGCGGTGGACGCGATGGACTCCAGCAAAATGGCCGCCGCATAAGCGGCGCATGCGCAGATTGAGATCTCGGCTCTCACCGAGATCTTAATCTGCGCATGCGCCGCTTCCGTCTCCATATTCCTGTAGTCCATCGCGTAGGAGGCAGCGCATGCGCAGATTGCGCACGATGCTTAAATTGGTTCGACCAGTTTCTTATTCGGGAATGAAGTGGTTTATTAGTCAGCAAGTATTTATTTCAAGTGCTTTTATTTTACAGGTTTAACAATAAAAATCAAACATTCCAACAATGAAATGCAGTGGGAAGCCCTGATGTGTGAATACAAAAAGGGTGAGTCTATGGGAATAGCTATTCTCCTCGTGGAGAGCACTCTGCCAGCCAGCAGTGAGGAGACTTAAGGCCCCGTAACACACTTTAACCTAAAATGAGCAGGATCCAGACAGGTCCAATGTCAGACATTGGACCTGTCTGCAGGGCCGGTTTTAGGCAAAGTGGGGCCCTAGGCAAAAGGTTAAAGTGGGCCCTAAATGCTCAGGCCCCTTTCACATCTAACGCTTTGCTGCATTTTGCTCAATTTGCATTTCCATGCGTTTTTACTCCAAAAACGCATCAAAACGCATGCGTTTTTGTTCCCATTGATTTTAATGGAAATACATGCCAAAACGCTGCCCAAAACATCGGGGAAGACGTTTTGTGCTGCGTTCACAAAAATGCATGCGTTCCCATTGAAATCAATGGGGGAAAAAACGCTAGCGTTTTTAATGCGTTTTTAGCGGTAAAAACGGCTAGAAAGGCAAATTTAGCAAAACGCACACCAACCTTAGATGTGGAACAGGCCGTAGTTATATGGTAAGAGTGACTTCATATCACTTGATTATCTAGGTCAGAATAAGAACATACTGAACGTCATTTTTATTTCAATCATAAAAAAACAAAACTGAAATTTGTAAAAAAAAAAAATATTTTTTTTTTATTTTCCGAGACCCATGATGTTTTAATTTTTGAAGATACAGGGCTATGTGAGGGCTTACTTTATGTGCCCTGAGCTGACATTTTTACTGATACCATTTTGAGTCATATACAACATTTTGATCGCCTTTTATTGCATTTTATTGTAACAACGTGGTGGCCTAAAAAACATAATTCTGGCGTTTTTATTTTTTTCCCATTACGCCATTTACCAATTGGATTAATTTACTTCATATATTGATAGCTTAGATTCTTACGAACGCAGCGATACCAAATATGTGTATTTTTACATTTTTTTCACTGTTTTATTGCTATTTTCAGTTCAGCTCCTTTGGGGGCCCCTAAGAGAGTGGGGGCCCTAGGCAACTGCCCAGTCTGCCCCCCCCCTAACGCCGCCCTGACGGTACCCTAAGTGACATTTTAGCAATACCAGAATTTTTTGCTCAATCTAGTAAAGTACAAATTATGATCTTCTTGTAGTAGTGTCCCCAACCTGGTCTCCATCTTGTAGTAATGTCCCCATACTGGTCCCCATTGTATATTAATGTCCCCCAAACTGATCCTCATCATGTAGTAATGTCCCCATCCTGATCACCTTCTTGTAGTAATGTCCCCCAAACTGATCCTCATCATGTAGTAATGTCCCCATCCTGGTCCTCTTGTAGTAATGTCCCCACCCTGGTCTCCATCTTGTAGTAATGTCCCCATCCTGTCCCATCTATATTAATGTCCCCCATCCTGGTCCTCCTCTTGTAGTAATGTCCCCATCTTTTAGTAATGTTCCCTCCCTTGTCATCTGTAGTATGTCCTGGTCTCTGTTCTTTGTTCTCTCGCTCACAACAACCACATAGGCTTGTCCACACACCTGCGCTTTCAGTATTTAGCGCTTCTGCGCTAAATACTAGCTTTGACAGAGAACGCAGGTCTGATGCGCCGCTTTCAGCAGACCTGTCCGGTTACCCGTGTGTATCGTGTACCAGTTTATACAGCAGCCTGCATAGCGTGCGCTTATCCAGAGCGCACAGGGAAACATGCAAGCAGCGTTTCCCTGTGCGCCCGGGATAAGCGCACACTATGCAGGCTGCTGTATAAACTGGTTACCACGATACACATCGGGTAACCAGGGACAGCGTCTGCTGAAAGCGGCCGCATACACGCACCTCTGCTTCTCTGTCAAAGCCTAAGTATTTAGCGCAGAAGCGCTAAATACTGAGAGCACAGGTGTGTGGACAAGCCCATATAACACACCCGCACATTCACACACACTCACATACATCCACACATACATCCTCAGACATATTCACACAAACACATACACACTCACACATTGACACACTTACATAGGGCCATATCTGGAGTTCCTGCCGCCCTAGGGACTTTCAGCGGTCACGTTCCCCTCCCCCCCCCAGGCTGCTATCTTCGGCTGTAACAGCGCCTTACCTGACTCCACTCTTCTCATTCCGGCAGCTTCTTCCTCTGTGGCTCCCAGTCTTCCGCTTGCTGGCAGCAGCCGGCACCAGCCTGCACCCGGCAGCCGGCACCAGCCAGCACGTTGCACCAGCCTGCACCCGGCAGCCGGCACCAGCCAGCACTGCACCACTGCACCGCAGCCGGCACCAGCCAGCACATGGCACCAGCCGGCACCCGGCACCAGCCAGCACGTGGCACCAGCCTGCACCCGGCACCAGCCGCCGGCGATGTGCCGCTCAGGCGGCGCAGGAATACACCACACATATACATACACTCACACACATATACACACTCACATACAAATATACACGCACACACATATACACACTCACACATACACACTCACTCACATATAACACATACTACACATATACACATACACACTCACATATACACACAAATACACTCACAATTATACACATACACACTCACTCACATATACACACAAATACACTCACTATTATACGTATACACACTCACATATACACACAAATACACTCACTATTATACACATACACACTCACATATACACACAAATACACTCACTATTATACACATACACACTCACATATACACACAAATACACTCACTATTATACACATACACACTATTATACACACAA